>CM064334.1:22799358-22831191 GCA_032595735.1 Pelochelys cantorii
TATTTCAGAATAATAACTCCCAAAATAGTTATTTAGAAATAGGCATTATTCCTCATGAAATGAGGATTTATTATTCTGGAATGAGAACCCCATTATTTTGAAATTGTTTTGAAATAACGGGCTTACTGTATAGATGTTTACCTTTTTAATTTGAAATAACTCTTGTTATTACAAAATAACATTGTAATGTAGACATTCCCTAAGATAACTGAAGGGGAGATTTACAGCATAATGTCCTGTTTCCAGTTGTTAAACTTGTTTGTGTATTTCTGTTTAGAAATTAGATGTGATCCTCCATCAGTGACTAATGGAACCTACCACCCTCAAAGGAGAGCATTCAAAGAAGAGGATACAATCAGAGTGACCTGTAATGCAGGATTTCACTTTGATACATATAATAGGAACAATATTGCTGAATGCACAAAGACTGGGTGGATACCCATTCCAAGATGTACCTGTAAGTTGGTTTTAATTGATCATGTTTAAAACTGTTACTGTCCAGTTATACAAGTATTTATATAATTTCTGCAACTGACAGTGTAAACAGAAATGAAACAGATATAACTGCAGGTTTCACCTCAATGGACTTAGATAAACACCTGTGAAAATAAGACGATATGGTATAACTTAGCAGAGTTGTAAATTACTATATGTATACGCTATGATTTGTTTGACAAAATGTGCTAGATTCAACTTTCAACAGGGAAGATTTGTAACTGTGTGTATTATCCATCCAAAGGGTAGAATGTCAAGAATAAGACTGATGTACTGAATGAATGGTAAAACAAAAACCTATGGGTCATAATTGGATTCTAAGTCAGTCACTGAGGATACGTCTACACACAGAGGTGGACTGGCCCAGCAGAATACCGGGAATTTCCCGGTGGGCTGTCGTATCCACCTGTGACGGGCTGTCATATCCACCCATGACGGACCGCTGTTGCCCTGCACTCCGAATGGCTCTGTGTCCGCCCTGTATGCAGTGCACGGAGCCTGACCCGCTGCTTGTGCTGCGTGCTGGACGTGACGCAGGGAACGGGGCGGGGGGTTGAGAGGCACACAGGGGTAATGTCATGGAGGGGGCGCGTTCCCAGGCCTATTTTGATTGCCAGTCCGCTCCTGTCTACACAGCAGTACTAAAGTCGAATTAAGCCGTGCAATTCAGCTATGTCAGTTGCATAGATGAAGGTGAAATAGCTTAACTCGGCTTTCAGTGCTGCCTACATAGCAGAAAGTTGAAGGAAGAACACTCTTCCTTCAACTTCCATTACTTCTCATGAAATGAGGGTTACAGGAGTCAGAGTAAGAAGTCCTACACCTTGACAGTATTTCGAAATAATGGTTTATTTCGAACTGACACACTATTTGTTATTTCAGAATAATGACAGTTATTCCAAAATAATATGGATATGGAGACAAAGCCAAACACAATAGCCCTAGGTTTGAACCATTTTTTTCTTCCCTCATTATCAATTTTCTAAAACTGTCAGATCCTATTAGTAGGAAATTTTTACCAATATGAGAGAGAAGATAACCCTGATCATGAGAGTGTACACGTTCTGAACTCCTCACTCCAGTTAATGTAACATTCAAATAATAAAGTACAAAAGCTGAGAACTAGAATGTAAATATTCAGAACTTAGCAAACTGGATTTTTCTTGCATGTACTTCAAAATAATATATATTTTAAACTTTTTTTAAAGGGAGACCATGTGACTACCCACATATAGAAAATGGAGCATTAAGTGGGTATTATGAATATTACAAAGAACAAATGTTTCCAGCAACGTTAGGTAGGACAATCCAATACCAATGTAATCGAGGTTCCACACCTAAAACCGAGGGAAGATATGCCACATGTACTAAAGAGGGCTGGGATCCCAAGCCACAGTGCCTTAGTAAGTACATATACATTTTTATTTGCTCTAAAAAATTGACTGTACTATAAATACTAATATTTATACAGTGCAATGCATCATTGGATGGACCAGGACTGGGAACTGGGGGAATGTTAATACTTCATTGCTCCGTTCTGGCTCCTGCACTCCCCTAGCCAAGATTGTTGTCCAAGCATACAAGTGTCTCTTTGAAAGGATTCTTCTTCACACCAGGTAGTAGCAACAGCATTAGAAGGCACCCGAAGTATGAACAGGCTTTCAGTGAACTGACTGTAGGATCTGGAGAGGTGCTGTTCTCTTTTGTTCCTTTTCCTCCCTTCTTGTTGCTGATCCTTCCACTAGCATTTCTATCTCTGTTGCAAGAGAATAGTTTAAAGGCTTGGTATCCCCCAGAGAGAGAGAGAGAGAAGGTGCTAAGGTCTAGCAGGCTTAGAAAGTGTGAGCAAAGATCAATAGAAACCTGTGTTGGAGGAGATCTATGAAGAGGGGTATTTTGTGTTGTGAAAGAGAAGCTAAAGTGGTTCTTTTGTCTTGAGGATTTTCAATTGTCAGGAAATATCCTGTGAGGGTGACAGACTTATAAGGATTATATTCCCTTATGTGCTATTGCCCATGCTTCCAAGTGTGTACATACACACACTGACTCACACGTGCACGTGCTTACTTTCTCCACCTACTGTGTGGGTAATTCATTGTTTCTTAGGGCGTGTCTGAACAACAAAGTTCAATCAATTTAATGTAAGCTGACATGTAACTGACATGTAACAATGTCAGTGGTGTGTGTCCTTGCTAGCAATGCTTGCATGGATGCAGAGAGCAGTACACTGTGGGAAACCATCCCAGAGTGAATCTAGCTGCAGAGGAGACTGGGAAAGGGTTGCAGTGCCTTCCAGTACCAAACATTGTTGCTGTGTGGAATGAGAACCAGACTTCACACTCTCAGGATGTAGTTTCCTCCCTTCCTCCTTCTCTACCTGATGTCAACAGAACATAAGAACATAAGAATGGCCATACTGGGTCAGACCAAAGGTCCATCCAGCCCAGTACCCTGTCTGCTGACAGTGGCCAATGCCAGGTGCCCCAGAGGGAGTGAATCGAACAGGTAGCGATCAAGCGATCTCTCTCCTGCCATCCATCTCTACCCTCTGACAAACAGAGGCTGGGGACGCCATTTATGGACTTAACTTCCATGAATGTATCTAGTTCTCTTTTAAACCCTGTTATAGTCCTAGCCTCCACAGCCTCCTCAGGCAAGGAGTTCCACAGATTGACAATGCGCTGTGTGAAGAAGATCTTCCTTTTATTTGTTTTAAAGCTGCTGCCCATTAATTTCATTTGGTGGTCTCTAGTTCTTATATTATGGGAACAAGTAAATAACTTTTCCTTATTCACTTTCTCCACACCACTCATGATTTTATAGACCTCTATCATATCTCCCCTTAGTCTCCTCTTTTGCAAGCTGAAATGTCCCAGTCTCTTTAATCTCTCCTCATATGGGACCCGTTCCAAACCCCTAATCATTTTAGTTGCCCTTCTCTGAACCTTTTCTAATGCCAGTATATCTTTTTTGAGATGAGGAGATCACATCTGTACTCAGTATTCCAGATGTGGGCGTACCATGGATTTATATAAGGGCAATAAGATATTCTCCATCTTATTTTCTATCCCTTTTTTTAATGATTCCTAACATCCTGTTTGCTTTTTTGACTGCCGCTGCACACTGTGTGGATGTCTTCAGAGAACTATCCACGATGACTCCAAGTTCTCTTTCCTGATTAGTTGTAGCTAAATTAGCCCCCATCATATTATATCTATACTTCGGGTTATTTTTTCCAATGTGCGTTACTTTACATTTATCCACATTAAATTTCATTTCCCATTTTGTTGCCCAGTCACTTAGTTTGGTGAGATCTTTTTGAAGTTCTTCACAGTCTGCTTTGGTCTTAACTACCTTGAGTAGTTTAGAATCGTCTGCAAACTTTGCCACCTCACTGTTTACCCCTTTCTCCAGATCATTTATGAAGATGTTGAATAGGATTGGTCCTAGGACTGACCCTTGGGAAACACCACTAGTTACCCCTCTCCATTCTGAAAATTTATCATTTGTTCCTACCCTTTGTTTCCTGTCTTTTAACCAGTTCTCAGTCCATGAAAGGATCTTCTCTCTTATCCCATGACAACTTAATTTACCTAAGAGCCTTTGGTGAGGGACCTTGTCAAAAGCTTTCTGGAAATCTAAGTACACTATATCTACTGGATCCCCCCTTGTCCACATGTTTGTTGACCCCTTCAGAGAACTCTAATAGATTAGTAAGACATGATTTCCCTTTACAGAAACCATGTTGACTTTTGCCCCACATATTATGTTCTTCTACGTGTCTGACAATTTTATTCTTTACTATTGTTTCAACTAATTTGCCCGGTACTGATGTTAGACTCACCGGTCTGTAATTGCCAGGATTGCCTCTAGTGCCCTTTTTAAATATTGGTGTTTTATTAGCTATCTTCCAGTCGTTGGGTACAGAAGCTGATTTAAACAATAGGTAACAAACCATAGTTAATAATTTCGCAATTTCACATTTGAGTACTTTCAGAACTCTTGGGTGAATGCCATCCGGTCCCGGTGACTTGTTTCTGTTAAGTTTATCAATTAATTCCAAAACCTCCTCTAATGACACTTCAGTGTGAGACAAGTCCTCAGATTTGTCACCTACAAAGGATGGGTCAGGTTTGGGAGTCTCCTCAGCCGTGAAGACTGAAGCAAAGAATTCATTTAGTTTCTCCGCAATGACTTTATCATCTTTAAGTGCTTCCTTTGTATCTCGATCGTCCAGGGACCCCACTGGTTGCTTAGCAGGCTTCCTGCTTCTGATGTACTTAAAAAACATTCATTTTGTTATTGCCTTTGGAGTTTTTGGCTAGCTGTTCTTCAAACTCCTTTTTAGCTTTTCTTATTACATTTTTACACTTAATTTGGCAGTGTTTATGCTCCTTACTATTTACCTCACTAGGATTTGACTTCCACTTTTTAAAAGATGTCTTTTTATCTCTCACTGCTTCTTTTACATGGTGGTTAAGCTACGTTGGCTCTTTTTTCGTTCTTCTATGTTTTTTAATTTGGGGTATACATTTAAGTTGGGCCTCTACAGCAAACAACCCACTTTCTTGTACCTGTTTTCAAAAACCTGGCTTAGTGTAGCATATGCCATAGCCTGAGAAACATGGACCTTACTCAGCTGTGCACAATTGCTGTGAAAGTTACAATTACCTTTCCCTTCAGTCTTTCCCAAGCTGAGACTGTGCAAAGCATTATGATGTCCTTTCAGCAGCCTGCTGGAGCCAGTTGTTGCTGGCAGTCATGCAGTAGGTGAATATGGTAGAATACTGTTCTGGAAAACAAGCTCTGACTGGTGGGGTAACTTCATTATGCAGCTCTGGGACGATGAGCAGTCTCTACAGACTTTTTGAATGTAGAAGGGCACTTTCCAGGAGCTTTGTGTAGAGCTTTCCCCAGCAGTGATGCACAGCATTGCTAAAATGAGATGTGCTTGGAAAGTGGACAAGTGAGCGACAATCACTCTGTGGAAGCTTGTACAGCCAAACCGCTGCCGGTCAGCAGGGGCTCAATTTGGAGTTGGTAAATCCACATGAAAGCTGTTGTGATCCCAGCTTTCAGGTCCATTAATTAATATCTGCTAGGAAGGGTAGTGACTCTAGGAAATGTGTTGGACACAGAGGATGGTTTTGCTGCAATGGAATTCTCCAGGGGTACATCTATACTGAAGGCTTATTTCGAAATAAGCTATTTCAGAATACAAACTCCAAAATAGCTTATTTCAAAATAGCACATCTACCCTGCAAATGTCCATCAAAATAGCAATGAGCTATTTTGAAATAGAGCATCCGCACTGATTGGAGTCTCAGTCGTGTTTAAAGCCCCCAGAAGCACTTCAGGCAGGGCATCATGACAGCTGTCATTTCCTGGAGCTGCTTCCTGAAGCTATCTAAGGATTAAAGGGACCCCCCCTCTACAGTCATGTCTCAGGCTCCTCTCCTTTGCCTACCTCCTTGAGGGACAGCAAAGCCTTATCACTGCCTGCTCTGGTTTACCTTGTGGACACCACAGCACTCCTGCCATGGAGCCGGACCTGCATCCAAGCAGTCAACGGCTCTTAGACCCCATGCTCCACCCCCTGCTGCAGTTACTGCAGGCTGCCCTTGTGGCCCTGTAGGAACAGAACCCCCAGCTCATTGTGGGGCACCTTCTCTCCTCTCTCCACATGTTGCTCATGCAGCACGACCCCTCCCTCCCTTCCCTGTATACCATGTACCACCATTTCTGGAGACTGGGGACCAATTCCAACTGGCGGGGCTGGATTGTCATGGAGTGATGGGATGACCAGCAGTGGCTCCAGAACTTTTGCAAGCACAATGACACCTTCCTGGAGCTGTGTGAGTGGCCTGCTTCTGCCCTCAGGCAACAGGACACCTACATGAGACCCTCCACCCCCCTCCAAAAGCGGGACACCATCACCCTGTGATGATGGTGGAGGCTCCCTCCCTGAGAGATTTTTCAGTCCCACCTTCACAAAGCCCTGCCAAGGGATGGGGTAAGTAGTGGGTCGTTCCTGGTGTGTTTGGGGTGGGGAGGTTGGGCTCAGGAAGCTCCTGAGGGTCCTGGCAACCCTGTTATTCTCTGTTTATCTCCTTCTACTGGTTGTGAGGACCATCAACGTTGTCCTGATGGGCCGGCTCGTCATCCTGGGCAGTGTTGACCCCACTGTTGCCAGCTTTGCAACCACAGGCTTCCCTAACTGCGCGTGTGTATGTGTGTAGCTATTGACAGGAACTACATCCTCATCCAGGCCCCACCACGATGCCTCCAAATACATCAACCAGAAAGGGTACTTTTCCATGATCCTGCAGTCCCTTGAGGACCACTAAGGCCGGTCCACTGACATCAATGTCAGGTGGTCAAGGAAGGCACTACCGCAACTCCAGCATCTTCCAGAAGCTGCATGCAGGCACTTTTTTCCAAAACTGCACCATTAGGGTCAGGGAAGTGGACATGCTGATATGCCTCATGGGGGATGCTGCCTACCCTCTGCTCCCCTGGCTGATGAAGCCCTACACGGGACACCTGGGCCAAAGCAAGGGACGTTTCAATGCTAGGCTCAGCAAGGCCCACAAGGTTGTGGAGGGCACCTTAAGCCATTTGAAAAGGAGGTTCTTCTTTGAGTGATTGTTCACATTGGGTACGTCTAGACTACAGGCTTTTGTCGACAGAGGCTTTGTCAACAGATACTGTCGACAAAGCTTCTGTCGACAAAGAGCATCTAGGCTACATCCAGTTCTGTCGACAAAGCAAGCCGCTTTGTCGACATGAGAGTGTAGACGCAAAGGACAGTGTAGATGCAATAACGCCTTCTGTTGACAGAACTCTGTCGACAGAAGGCGTTATTCCTCGTAGAATGAGGTTTACCGCCATTGACAAAACTGCCGAGTTCTGTCGACGTTATGTCGACAGAACTCAGCGGTAGTGTCGATGCAGGTATAGTTTTGTTGACAAAAGTCCACTTTTGTCGACAATACCCTGTAGTCTAGACATACCCATTGATTCCAATTCAGATGTATGTGCGCCGTGTACATGAATGTCAGAAACTTTTCCCCTAACAGCTCCTGTAGGGTCGGCTGTGGAGACCTCTAGAGTGGTGCCGCTATATCAATGTATATATACCACTGCCGACCCTATCCTCCCTTGGTTCCTTCTTACCGTCCATGGCGACATTGTAACTGTAGGTAGCCCTTGCTTAGCAAATGACTAGTCCCTAGTGGTAGCTCTTGTTCCTTGGTCTTCATTTTGTTTTTCTCGGTGACGAAAAGTGCAAGATTTGCCAAAGCTTTAAGCCCTGCACTAGAATGGACAGGGAGCGTAGGCTCCAACAGCTCCTGATGGAAGCCGTGTTAAAACCCCCTTAGGCTGAAAAGTCAACCCTGGGAGCCACCTTGGTAAGAGATGCAATGCCAATGACAGGCAGGAGCTTGGTGCCATGCTGGAGGAGGGCTGCACAATAGCTAGAACTTCCCTCCAGGCAGCCTTAGATTCTGCAGACTCAGTGGCATGAATTCTCTCGACAGGGGTGGTTTTCCACCCGTCTGCATGGCTTCAAGCCTCAGGAGTCCTCCCAGAGGTCCAGTCTACATGACAGGATCTTGCATTCAAGGGCAACAGCCTATTCTCAAAGCAGAGTGACAGTAAGCTACACTCCCTCAAGGACTCTCAGGCAACCGAAAGATCCTTGGGGATGCATACCCCGGCCTCCCAAAAGTCATCTTTCCACCCTCAGCATCCCCAGCACATTTTTCAGGCAGTTTCCCTGCCTGCCCCACCCCATCACAGGCTGCAAGGGCCATGTGCATTGGTGAATAAGAGCCTGAGGGGGTTGCTTCCTGGGCTGCCTGTTCTTCAGATTGTGCTAGGGGCAGGCGCAGCAGGTGAAGCATCACTCCTCCCTCTCTCAGGGTCACAGCTCAGCAAGAATAACACTTTTCTGAGTGCAGTGGGCGAGGGGGTGCAGGGAAGCAGGGGAACCCGTTGTTGGCTCCCTGCAGCATCTGCGGGCCAGTTCCAGTGGCTGGGCGGGCTGTATTTTTCCCAGACCTGATCTAAATCCTTCTTGACAAGTGCTTGTCTAGCCTGCTCTTAAAAATCTCCAATGACAGTAATTTCACAACATCCCTAGGCAACTTATTCCAGTGCTGAAACTACCCTGGCAGTTAAGAAGTTTTTCCTAATGTTCAACCTAAACTTCCCTTGCTGCAATTTAAGCCCATTGCTTCTTGTCCTATCCTCACAAGTAAAGAATTTTTCTCCCTGCTTCTTATAACAACCTTTTATGTATTTGAAAATGGTTACCATGTCACCTCTCAATCTTCTATTTTGCACACTAAAGAAACCCAATGTTTCCAGTCTTCTCTTTTAGGTTATGTATTCTAGACCTTTAATCATTTTTGTTGCTTTTCTCTGGACTTTCTCCAGTCTGTCTCCATATTTCCTAAATTTGGTACCAGAAGGGGACACAATACCCCAAATGAGCCCAAATAAGGATAGAGAAGAACATAAGAATTATTTCTTGTGTCTTTCTCATAATACCCCTGCTAATACATCTGAGAATGATATTTACCTTTTTTGCAACTGTGTTACAATGTAGAGTCATATTGAGCTTGAGGGACACTATGGGTATTTCTAGACTACAGGGTTTTGTCGACAAACATTGCCTTTTTTTGACAAAACTATACCTGCGTCTGCACTACCGCTGCGTTCTGTTGACAGTAAGTCAACAGACCACGGCAGTTTCATCGATGGCGGTAAACCTCGTTTTACGAGGAATAATGCCTTTTTTCGAAAGTACTCTTTCGAAAAAAGGCACTATTGCATGCAAACTGTGCTTTTGCAAAAGAGAGTGTCTACACTCTCTTTCGAAAAAGCGGCTTGCTTTTTCGACAGAACTGGTTGTTGTCTAGACGCTCTTTTTCGACAGAGGCTTTGTAGACAGTATCTGTTGACAAAGCCTCTGTCGAAAAAGATGCACAGTCTAGACGTAGCCTATGACCCCTACATTATTTCCACAGAACTACCTCCTATGCACTCAATCCCTATTTTCTATGTGTGCATCTAATTATTCTAAATGGAGTACTTTGCATTTGTCCTTATTAAAATTTCATTCTATTTAATTCAGACCAATTTTCCATTTTGTATAGATTATTTATAATTTTAATCCTATCCTACAAAGCAATTGCAGTCCCTCCTGATTTGATATAATCTGCAAACTTTATAAGTGTACTCTCTATGCCAGTACCTAAATCATTGATTAAGTTATTGATCAGAACCTGACCAAGCAATACAAAAAACACTTGTTATTCCCTTCCAACATGGCTGTGAACCCTTGATAACTACTGTCTGAGAATGGTTTTCCAATAAGTTTTGTACCCATCGATAGTAGCTCTATCTAGTTGCATTTTTCTAGTTTGTTTATGAGAAGGACATGCAAGATACTTTGAAAAACTTTACTGAAGTCCCAATGTACCACATATACTGCTTCCTCCAACCACAAGGCTTGTTACTGCCATCGAAAAAAGCTATTAGGTTTGTTTTAAGATGTTCATAATAAACTCATCAAATTTATGCTGATTATTACTTGTCAACTTACTATCTTCTAGATGTTATTAGCTTTCTGGGTACAGGAATTACACTGACTGACCTCTAATTCCCCAGGCTGTCTTTCTTTCCATTTTTATAGGCAGGTACTATATTTGTCCTTTCCAGTCTTCTGGAATCTCTCGCGTCTTCCAATGGCTTTTCAAAGATAATGGCTCCAATATCACCTCAGTCAGCTGCTTAAGTATTCCACAAAGCATTTCCTCAGACCCTGGTGATTTAAAGACATGTAACTTGTATAAGTCATTTTTAAATTGGTCTTTCCATATCTGATCCTATCCATTTTCCCTGGCATTCACTGTGTTAGGTATTCAGTCACCAGCAACCTTGGTGAAAACCAAAACAAAGTCATTAGGCCCCTGTCAGGGCTGTTCCCCACTCTGGCACTCCCTGTGCAGAAGCTGGGGCCCTGCAAGAGACCTTAAATACTTTGCCTGGATAGGCTCTGCTTACAAAAACTGCCCGGTGTCACACACTTACTGACTTTTGCGGTGGGGTGGGGTGCAGAGGGGGAGTACCCCTTTCTTCTTGAACCTGGGAAGAAAGCAACTGGACTTTTCCCAGAGGGGGACCCCCCCAAGCTCCTTTACCACAAGGGAGCTGGGAAACAGAGAAAATAACGTCGGTCTCTGATAGCTGACCTCTTAGTCTGAGGCATGCAGACATACACATAGACAGACTTCCTGTTTCTTTCCAGGGCACAAGACTCAAATCATCGCCTTAAAAAAGGTGATTTTATTAACAAATCAACAAGATATACTTAATGAAGCATGCCTAGTTGCTAGGTGTTACAGAGCAACTAAGTAAAACAAATTAAAACGCAGAGAACATCTTGGGGACACTCTTAGGGAACATCTAGACTACATGGCTCTGTCGACGGAGCCATGTAGATTTGTTTACTCAGCAAAGGGAAATGAAGCGGCGAGTTAAATAATCGCCACTTCATTTAAATTAAAATGGCTGCCGCGCTGTGCCGATCAGCTGTTTGTCGGCACAGCGCTGTAGTCTGGACACTCCGTGGTCGACATCAAAGGCATTTGTCAACCTCCCCGGTAAACTTCATCCCATGAGGCATACTGGGGAGGTCGACAAATGCCTTTGATGTCAACCGCGGAGTGTCCAGACTACAGCGCTGTGCTGACAAACAGCTGATCGGCACAGCACGGCAGCCATTTTAATTTAAATGAAGCGGCGATTATTTAAATCGCCGCTTCATTTCCCTTTGCCTACAACCCTAATCTACATGGCTCTGTCGACAGAGCCATGTAGTCTAGATGTGCCCTTAGGGTATGTCTACACTGCATTCCTCTTTCGAGAGAGGAATGCAAAGTAGGCATACTGGAGTTGCAAATGAAGCAGGGATTTAAATATCCTGCACGTCATTTGCACACTCTCGCCTGCGTGCTCTTTCAAAACACAGCTGTTTCGAAAGTGAAAGTGCGCTCCGGACCGGGTTAGTTCGAAACAAACCCCTTGGTTCGAACTATGTTACTCCTCAAAAAATGAGGAGGTTTTTTTGAGGAGTAACGTTAGTTAGAACCAACAGGTTTGTTTGGAACTAACCCCGTCCAGAGCACACTTTCACTTTTGAAACAACTGTGTTTTGAAAGAGCGCGTGGGTGAGAGTATGCAAATGAAGCTGGGATATTTAAATCCCCACTTCATTTGCAACTCCGGTATGCCTACTTTGCATTCCTCTCTCCAAAGAGGAATGCAATGTAGACATAGCCTTAGATAGTGAATGGGGGAGGGAAGACATAGATTCACACAGAGAAGTTTAACCAAACAACCAAACAAAGAAAAATACCCTGATTGTGACTAAATACACCTTTAACCTCTACTCACTATCCATGCTGATCCATACTTCAAGACCCAGTTCACTCCCATGTCCAATATTTCTTATAGGCATAGTAATTCTGATCACTGCATCTGCTCCCTCCAAACTTAGAATTCCTTTTAAAAAAGAGCAGGCAGGATATCTAAATACAATTCAGATTTCAGCACTGTATCCCCAGTTGGTTCTTCTGGCTCTTGCCAAAATCCTTGCTAGCTTCCTGAGTTTAACCTTTCAGTCACTGGGTGCTGGCCAGCACTCCTCCCATCCATCACAAACCTGTACAAGTAATTTTTAACTTCTTTCCCTATCTGATCCTATCCATTTTCACTCGTATTCACCGTCACCAGCAACCTTGGAGGAAATGGAAACAAAGTTATTAGGCACCTCTGCCATTTTCACATTTTCTGTTGTTTTTCCCTCTTCATTGAGTACTGGCTCTACATTGTCTTGCTATTGCTATTGCTTCATATGTATTTTGATTTAGTTTCCACTTTTTATAGGACTACTTTTTCATTTCTAGATCATTTAAGATCTCTGGTTAAGCCAGGTTGGTCTGTTGCCATACTTTCTATTGTTTTTATGCAGTGAAGTAGTGTTCTCTTGTGTCCTTAGTAATGTCCTTTTGAAAATTACCAAGTATCCTCATTTGTTTTTCCTCTTTGATTTGTTTCCATGGGATCATACCTATCAACTCACTCAGGCTGTGTCTAGACTACACCTCTCTGTCGACAGACAGATGTAGATTAGGCACGTCAAAATTGCTAATGAAGCAGGGATTTAAATATCCTGCACTTTATAAGCATAAACATGGCCACCGTTTTTTTCCGAAATGGAGCTTTTTCGAAAAAAACCCCAGCAGTCTAGACAGGGATCTATCGAAAAATAAACCCTTTTCCAACAGATCCTGTATTCCTCAAAAAATGAGGTTTATAGGACCTTTTGAAAAAGGGTTTATTTTTCGACAGATCCCCGTCTAGACTGCTGGGTTTTTTTTCGAAAAAGCTCCGTTTCGAAAAAAGTGGCGGCCATGTTTATGCTAATGAAGCACGGGATATTTAAATCCCTGCTTCATTAGCAATTTCGATGTGCCTAATCTACATCTCTCTGTCAACAGAGAGGTGTAGTCTAGACGTATGGTGAGTTTGCTAAAGTTGGCATTTTTTAAATCCACTGTCCTTATTTTGCTGTTCTTGCTTGTACTATTTTTTAGAATCGTGAACTCCGCCATTTCATGATCACTTTCACCCACACTGTCCTCCACTTTCATATTCTCAACTGTTCCTTCCCTTTTGTCAAAATCAAATCTAGAACAGACTCTGCCTTCGTAGGTTTCTCTACTTTCTCAAACAAAAAAAAAATCTCCAATATATTCTAAGAACTTGTTAGATAATCTGTGTCCTACTGTGGTTTTTTTCTGTACAGGTGTCTGAGTAATCAAAGTCCTCCATCCAACTTGTGTTTGGATGATTTTGTTAGCTATTTAAATAAAAGTTCATCCACTACTTCTTCCTGGGTAGGTGGTCTGTAGTAGATCCCTACTGTGACATCACTCTTTTTTTAAATCCCTTTTATTCTTACTTAAAGATTTTCATCAAGCGTGTCTTCCATTTCCATCTCAACTTCAATGCAAGAATATACATTTTTAATACAAGCCAACACATCCTCCTTTTTTTCCCTACCTGACCTTCCTGAGGAATTTGTACCCTTCTTTACCAATATTCCAGTCATAAGTACCATCCCATCAAGTCTCTGTGTTGCCAAATATGTTATAGTTGTGTTTATTTACTAGCATTTGAAGTTATTCCTGCTTATTCCCCGTACTCCTTCAATCAGTATACAGACAGGAAAGATACTGATTTTATCCGCTTAGTTTTGTCTTAGCTCTCCATTATGCCTTCTATAACAGAATGTTCCCCCTACAATGGAACTGTTCTCCCAGGTCTCTATGTTTTTGATTTATCATTGGCTTTTGGTCGCCTGCCACTTTGAAACCAAGTTAAAAGACCTCCTCACTCGGTTAGCCAGTCTGTATCTAAACATCCTCTTCCCCTTCCTTAATAGATGGTCCCCATCTCTGCTTAATACTCATTCTTCCTGGATCAAGATCCTGTAATCAAGGAAGCCAAAACTCTCCTTTTGATACCAACTTTGCAGCCAGGCATTTACCTCCAGGATACATCTGTCTCTTCTCTCACTCCTACCATTAACTGAAAAGATAGAAGAGAACATCACCGGTTGTCCAAACCCCTTTACTCTGGGTATGTCTACACTTCATTCCTCTTTCAAGAGAGGACTGCAAAGTAGGCATAGCAGAGATGCAAATGAAGTGGGGATTTAAATATCCCGCGCTTCATTTGCATACTCTCGTCCGAGCGCTTTTCCAAAACACAGCTGTTTCAAAAGTGAAAGTGGGCTCCGGACGGGGTTAGTTCCCAACAAACCCCTTGCTTCTAACTAGCGTTAGAGGAGTAACATTAGTTCGAAACAAGGGGTTTGTTTCAAACTAACCCCGTCTGGAGCGCACTTTCACTTTCGAAACAGCTGTGTTTGGAAGAACACTCGGGCGAGGGTATGCAAATGAAGCACAGGATATTTAAATCCCCGCTTCATTTGCAACTCTGGTATGCCTACTTTTCACTCCTCTTTCGAAAGAGGAATGCAATGTAAACATACCCTCTTTCTAACAATAGCTTTAGTTCCCACATTGGTGAGTAGCATGGGAGTAGTAATCAGAGGTTCAGATGATCCTCAACAAACCCTCGTTAATGTCTTAGATAGCACCTGGATTGCCATGTCAGGATGACAGATGTGTGCCTCCGTCCCCCTCAAAAGAAAGTCCCTAATCACCACTCCCCTGTGTTTACTCCTGGGAGTGGTGGCTGCAGACCTCCCAGTCTTGGGGGAGACAAGGCTTCTCCTCCTTCACCTTGGCGGGTGATTCCTCAACTGTGGTTTGTTTGTTTTTGTTTTCTTTTTTCTTTGTTAAATGTTTGACTTTCATTTGCTACCTCAACTCAAACCTTTTCTTTCCTTTTTTTAGAAATATGTTCTCCTAATGATTTCGAACGTGGTTATTTTCTATATAATTATTGGACAACCTATAAAGAAGGTGATGAAATTTCGTATGCATGTGTGCGTGATTATAGACCTGAAAAAACAGAAGCCAAAGCTCTATGCACAAAGAATAACTGGATGCCTCCTCCTAAATGTGTCTATAAAAGTAAGCAATATTTATCTTCTATTGAAGGGCTGGTTAAAAAAATGTAGACATGCCTAATATAAATACAAAAATACCAGTTCTACCAGGTGACCTGACATGCCAATGCCAGGACTCACCTGAGTAACTGTGTGACCGTATTTCTGTGACTCTCAAACTTCTTCACCCAGCTGTTTCCCGCTATCTGCCACCCCCCATTTGCTGTGCCATTTCTAAAAGTTAAAACAAAAGACAGGACTATGCAGCACTTTAAAGACTAACAAGATGGTTTATTTGGTGATGAGCTTTCGTGGGCCAGACCGACTTCCTCAGATCAATTTGTGGAAGAAAATTGGCCTGACCATATATACCAAAGTGATACAGTCAAAAAAAAGTGAACACATATAAAATTGACAAATCAGATTTTAGAATGGGGTGGGGGTGAGGGGGGAAGGTTAGTGTCTGTGAGGTAATGACATTAGGGGTGATAATTGGGTGATATTATCAACCATATGAAAAAACTTGCACAGATCCAGACAGACATCATCTTTCTATCCAAGTGCAAAAAGATGGACATCGTACCCAAAGGACTGAAAGTGAACAACCCATTAAGATCAACATACTGTACTGACTACAGTGAGAGACTCTGCTTCACACTATCACTCCCCCCTCCCCCGTTCTAAAATCTGATTTGTCAATTTTATACGTGTTCACTTTTTTTTTTATTGTATCACTTTGGTATATATGGTCGTGCCAATTTTCTTCCACAAATTGATGTGAGGAAGTGGGTCTGGCCCACGAAAGCTTATCATCTAATAAACCATCTTGTTAGTCTTTAAAGTGCTGCATAGTCCTGTCTTTTGTTCCAACTAGACCAGACTAACACAGCTGCATCTCTATCACTATTCTAAAAGTTAGATTGTGAACTCCTTGGGATGTGTACCAGGTATGTCTTTGTCTTCTGTGACAAGATGAGCAAGTTTTTGGGGTGTAAGACAATAATATCCTGGAGGTCAGCAAATCCAAGCATAGAGGGAATTCCAAAATGCGAGTGCCTCTCGTGGATAATACCCTGTTGGTTACACCCTGTCATTCAAACTGAGGGGATCTAGTATGCGAATTGTATTGATCACAACTGTGGAAATACAAAATACTTCAGTGGAAAAGGCTGTCGCTGAAGAAAGCAGGTTAAGTGATAATGTCTGTGTGATATTTCATCACTGTCTTTCTCAGGCTACATCTAGACTACAGGCTTCTTTCAGAAGAAGCATTTTTCAGATGAGATCTTCTGAAAAAACTTCTTCCGAAAGAGAGCGTCCACACTGGAAAGGCGCATCAAAAAAGTGATGCACTTTTTTTTTGAAAGAGAGCATCCAGACTGAATGGATGCTATCTCACATGTAAGCTGTGATTGCTATGGGCAGAATGGCCATCATGGCACCTGTGCTTTTTTCCTCTTTCCTCTTCTTCCAAAAGAACTCTCTCTTCCCCATCCACACACACCTTTTTGCGAAAGAGCTCTTTTGCAAAAGGCGTTCTTCCTCATAGAATGAGGAATACAATCCCAGAAAAAACCCTCTGTTCTTTCAATTTACTTACAAAAGAACATGATTGTAGTTTTTCTGACAAAACACTATAGTGTAGACATACCCCCACTGATGAGCCCCACATGATTTGTCAGGTGCATAAACTATGAAGCTGCTTCCCATTATCAGCACACAGGAAAAAAGCAGAACTTTTCTCACAAAGTAAGAGTCAGCAGTGTTGGAACCAAAATGATCATTTTCAGCGCAACCATTCTTGAGATTAGTTTTGGCAAGTCAGTATCAGGAATGATCATGAGAGACAAGAAACACTGGCATGCACGCTGATGATTTCTTGTTTTCTTCTCCCACTTTCCAAAAGTCTGAAGGAATGTGTTGTTCAAAACCTTTTTAAATAGTGTTCCTCCATTTTATTTCAGATGTATTTCTTCTATGGTCACCTCATTCTTACAAAAAAACTTATGAATTAACAGTATTTATCTTCAGGTAATGTCATTTTCTATTTTAGAATCATGTGACAATACTAAGATAGACCATGGTTATTACACCCAGAAAAAGGACAGATTTGATTTAAATGAAAAAGCAGCTTACAGGTGTCAGGCTGGTTATACGACTCCTGAAGGAAATGAGGAGGGGAATATACAATGCCTGAAAGAAGGATGGACTCCGTTTCCCAAGTGCATTAGTGAGTAAAGAACCAAAGCACAAAATCTTAAGAACTTTCTGGCGATTATTCTTGCTTTAGGTTTCTTAGTTATCGTCCTCTGGTTTTAAGGATCTGACACTCTAGCGTATTTCACAACAGAATAGTCTACAAAATTAGCACAATAAATAAACAATCCTTCCTTTGGATGAGTGCCTTTTTATTAAGTGGTATCCCATATTTCTAGAGTACTGTGCACATTTCTACAGGGTAGGGATTCCTTGCATCTCATTTCCCATTTGGCAATCAATAAGGATATGTGCATGGCTTGTGTGGTGTTCATGAATGCCATGATTTGAAAAGTCTCCATGAGTAGCCATGTTATTCTGTATCAGTGACGAATCCTGTGGTACCTTAAAGACCAACAGATTTATCTGGCAAAGACTCATCTGACAAAGTTGGTTTTATCCACAAAAGCTTATGCCCAAAAAAATCCGTTACCCTTTAAGGTGCCACAAGACTCCTCGTTGTGATAGAAAATAAAGGCAGGGAGCATGACAGTGCCACAGCATGGATTACTGTGGCTTGTAAACAAAAAGCAGATCCTCAGATAGGATAAAAAGGGTTCAGTGTTACGGTCACATTAGTCAGTAGAGTGACAATTTTGTATATAATGTTGCATGCTGTTTTCTCCCTTTAGTTCTTTCATACAAGGCATAAGGGATCTATTGGAAAAGGCTTTCTTTAGTGAAAGATCAGCCTCTAGGCTGCCGCTTTTCTCTGACAAAGCTCCGTGCCGAAAAAAAGTGGCGGGCATTTTTATGCTAATGAAGCGCGGGATATTTAAATCCCCTCTTCATTAGCAATTTCCACCTGCCTAATCTGCATCCCTCGGCCGGCAGAAGGGTGCAGTCTAGACATACCCTAACAGCCATAGTAAAACTATATAGTACACCAGTGAAAGAAGGAAATTTATCACAGTGTCAAGTGGTAGGGAAAAGGCTGAATCCAAAGAAGACAAACATTTGTGCTAGATATTAGGGAGATATTTTGCATTTTAAGAGCATAAGAGTTCACTCTGAAGGGAAAGGTTTGAGTCATTATCATCACTGTAGATATGTTCAAGGACAAACAGTTCTGGTCAACACTAGTGGGAATGATTCAAGAAGCAAGGATGCAAAATGCAGATATATACTGTGACAGACCTAGATCAGCTGCCTGCCACTCACTGGTGGAGGGAATACATGCTGGGGCTTGGGTGAACAGCTTTCTCTTCCCTGATTTAAAAATACTGAGACGAAGACCAGCGTAATCAGGCAGGCACATTGGGGTCAATTAGAACTTGCTAGAAGCCAGAAGCTGATTAGACACCGGCAGCTAATTAAGGCCCGTGGTGCTGCTGTAAAAGTCTCCCCCCCAGGCAAGGATGAGGGAGAAAAAAGAGCAAAGGACAGGAAGGAGAAAGTGCTGTGTACGGGAGCTCTGTGGGGGTGAGCAGAGGACTGAGGAGCAGGTGGAAGGGATTGTTTGGGGAAGTGGCCCAGGGTAAAGCTGCCAGATTGTGAGTGGCAGTAACCCTGCCTGTTGCCACTGCCTTAGGGTCCCTGAGCTGGACGATGCAGTAGTAGGTGGGCCTGGATTCCCTCCAACCAGCCCACAACATCTCCACCTGCCTCAAGAATGGAGATCAGGGGATTTTACACCGAACTTATGAACTAGCCTGTGATGGGAATGGCTCAGTAGGCTGTGGCTCCTGCCTCTGGTAAAGAGAAAGAGGCCGTGCGGAGGGCACAGCGAGCCTCTGAGGCTAACACTATCCACCAGAAGTGTGAGACCCACAGGGAACAGCTGGAGCTTTGCCACAATAAGTATTGCCAAACTGTTTTTCTCTGGTGCTATCTTCTCTACCTATGAAACTTTCCTTCCATCACCACTTAGCCCTAAAGAAAGATGAAGGAGAGTGTGTGATATTGTGTAGAATTTTCCATTTTGATGTTGCACTGTATAGTTTTTGTTTTCCATACACAGTCATTGAGGTCTAATTTCACAAAGGTACATATGGAAAGAGGATGCTTTTGAATACCTGAGTTTCTAGTGAAGAACAACAGCTAAATTTCTCTAATTCTACAGAGACATGTGCAATGCCTCTCTTTGAGAATATTCATTTCCACACAAATAAATCGGTGTTTCTGCTTGATGAAATGCTGGAATATGAATGTGCAGATGGATACCAAACTGCAGAGAAGACCACAACAGGTTACACAGCTTGTGGCAGAAATGGATGGATGCCTGAGCCCCAGTGTCTCGGTAAGCTGTTCTTCTTTTGTTTTGTTTGGTTTTGTTTTAATTAAACGTCTGCTCTGCAGAATGAATTTCTTTGATTGGTTTTAATAGCTGTTATGATTGCTAATTTAAATAGCTGTGATTTAGGTGCAGGTTCCCGTGTGGTGAATAACTGGATGGGAAGTGTTGATGTCTGCTGGGACAGTTGAGAACATTCATTTCATTCAGCCAGCAACCTTCAGAAAACAGTAGTCATCACAGTCTAAAATGACATTTTCAATACCATTTTCTGATTTCTAATTTTCTTTGAAATCTTGGAACCCTTCATTGGTGACATTATTGATACGCAAAGCATGACAGCTATGCATTGTATCTTTCCATCTCCACTTCACAGACTGTTTTACAGACTAAAGAACCAATGTGGGTTGAGAAATGGCAGCAGAGAAGTGTAAGACTGCAACAAGAGAACATTCTGTTCGGACTATTGGAAGCAGTTAGTTTCCTTGTTCGGGAAACCTAATGATGTTGGTCTATTACCTTTTGGAAAGCATAAGATGCTCCTGGGGTGGCTACTGAAAAGCTGATTCCTTCATAGAAAGTTGGAGAGTTTGAAGAGAAATACCTGGAATAGACCTAGGTGTATGCCCAGTTTGGAGTGGATGACAGTTTTATTTGCTGTATAAGGAAGAAGATGTGCATTAGCTAATCAGAGCACTTGAATGAACTCATGGAAGCGACAGAAATTTAAATCACTAAGAAAGATAAACATCTTTTATAAAGACTTTGAATAAGTAGCAGCCTGACAAATAGGCCTTTAAGGCCTGACAAATAACAACCCAAGCTTAAAGTTGAGGTTCATTAACTACTAATTTGTATCAGAGGGGTAGCTGTGTTAGTGTGAATCTGCAAAAGCAATGAGGAGTCCTGTGGCACCTTATAGATTAAGGGCATGTCTACACTGCAAAGTTAATTCAAAATAACAGCTGTTATTTTGAATTAACTTTAATAGCGTCTATACATGCAAACCGCTATTTCGAAATTAATTCGAAATAGCGGAGCGCTTAATTCGAATTTGGTAAACCTCATTCTACGAGGAGTAATGCCAAATTTGAAATAGCTATTTTGAATTAAGTGCTGTGAGGACACTTAATTTGAAACAAGGGGCCTCCAGCCCTTCTCAGGGAGCCCTGGTGGCCACTCTGGGCACAACCAAGAAAACTTACTCTCCTCTCCCCCAGCCCCAGAGCCATTAAAGGGTTAGACCCTGGCCACAATGCCTGTGCCAGCTCCAAGCCTGCCATCCCATAGCCAGCAGTAGCCACTGGGGCCCCTGACCCAGTGGCCCCAAAACATGAGCCAGCAAGCCACTGGCAGCCAGCCCTCCACTGCTCCCCAGAAGCACTCTGCCAGCTCCCAGGAGCCTGACAGGGGCTGGAGAAGGCGGGCGCCTTCCTGGTCCAGGGTGGAGATCATGGACCTTATTCAGATTTGGGGGGGATGCCCCCAACGTCCATGATCTCTGCACTAGATGGAAGAACGCGGCTGTCTATGGCAGGATAGCTACCAGCCTGGCCACCAAAGGCCACGTGCGAACCCAGGAACAGGTTTGCATGAAAATCAAGTTGGTCCGGCGAGACCCCCAACCCTGGGCCCTGAGCTTCCCCTCCCCCTTCTTCCCCTTGCTTCCGCCTTCCAGCTCCATCTCCCAGGTTTCCCCCTCCCCTCTCCCACCCTCTCTCTTCCCCTCTCCTACCTCCTCTTCCCAGTCTCCCCAGAGGTTCTTCCCCCCCAGTTTTGTTCAATAAACCCAGTTTGTATTTTTCAACATACATGTCTTTTGTTTGACCTCAGGAAGGGGGGCTAGGGAGGGGTAAGTGGAAGGACGTGAGGAAGGAATGGGGCACGAGCCCCCGGTGGGGAGGACCGGGGTGGCTCTTAGGGCTCCTCGGGATGGATGCTCTCTTGCAGGGCCTCCTGGATCTTGACAGCACCCCAATGGATCCCCCGGATGGCAGCCTGAAGCAAGGGCAGCTGGGCTGATGGCAACGACACCACAAGACGCACCGGTGTGCCCAGGGGCAGCTCTGGCTCCATGTGGCCAAGTGCTGTGGTGTCCCGAGTGCGGGCACTCAGGGCACTCCAAGACAGGACTGCTTTGCTGTCCCTCATCGTGGTAGACAAGCAAGTGGGGAACCCTGAGAACTGTCTGTCTATGGTGGGGGTATGGTCCCTTCAAGCATGGAGCTCAGTTAGCCTCAGGCAGCAGCCCCACACACTAAGTTCTAACCTGATGCCCTGTCGGCACTGGTTCCGGCCAGCCTTAACTTCGGTTCAGGGTCCACTCAGTGTGGACATGCTATTTCAAAACAGCAAAATGCTATTTTGAAATAGTTTTTGTGTGTAGATGAGTTATTTCAAATTAGCTTAATTTGAATTAACTATTTCAAATTAAGTTTACTCAAATTAATGCTGTAGTGTAGACATACCCTAACAGATTTATTGGAGCATAAGTTTTCATGGGCAAAGACATGCATCTGTCTAAGTGGTTCTTTGCTCACGAAAGCTCCAATTAATCTGTCTATAACAGCCTTTCTTAAACTGTGTTCTTCCGGTGTGCCTCAAGGCAGTCAGAGGTGTGCTGGGGAGATATGGTGACCAAATGTCCCTTTTTTTTCGGGACAGTCCCGGATTTAAAGAAACCCAGCACTAGCGTGGTACAGCAGAAACTCTCCACCTCCACCCAGCATGTGAGCGGCTCCCTTGGTGCTTTGTGCGAGCAGCCAGGGCTGCTGCCAGTGGCGCTCAGTGTGCAGAGCTCCAAGCTCCCATGCAGCAGGCGCCACTGTCTGGCAAGCCCCTCTCCCCACCGCATGGCCCTTCCCTCCCGCTGCAGGACTGCCTCCACCGTGCACCGCCAGCCCGGCCTCCTCCATCCACAGGTGGCTGCCACTGCTGCCGGAGGGGGAGGGGCACTGGTTGGAACCAGTGAGCCACTCCTGGTGGCTGCCACCAGAGTACCAGCAGAGAGTGCGTAGAGCTCGGCTGGAGCACTGCAGAGTGGGGTACGTTCAGGCTCTGCCAGTGCACTCTGTGCACAGCCCTTTCTCCCCCCGCCCCTTCCCACTCTGCTGGGGGAGCAGCAGTGCACAGACCTACTTGCTCTGCCAGGCTCTGCAAGCCAGGTCTGGGAGGGTAGGGGGTTTCTCCCCCCCCCCGCCCCATTGTCCGCCTAATGGGAGCCAAAGCTGGTGCGGGGACTGGAATGTGGCACTAATATTAGCACCACGGGCGGCCCATCTCCAGGCCTGGCAAGCGGTCCTGCCTTGGAAGCTGCTGGGGCCAGGGCTGCGGGGACTTCTGGAGCCCGTCCACAGGCTCCAGCCCTGCAGACTGGAAGGCAAAAGGTAGGGGAGGGGCTGTGAGAGAACTACGGGGAAGGGGGGTAGGAAAGGAAGGGGCTTGTGCTGAGGGGAGGGGTGCAGGGCAGGAGAAGAAAGAGGAAGTCACCTAGGGACAGGGTGAAGGATAAACAAATGCCAGGGGGCCAAGTGGAGACAATGAGGAAAAGGGCAGGAGGAGGAAGGGGAGGTGTCAGTGGGGGTGGGAAGGGGGAGGGGACAGGGTGATGCTGGGAGAGGAGAGGGGAAGGGCATTGGGGGCAAGAGGAAGCAAGGGGAGTGGGAGGTGCTGGGAGAAGGGTTGAAAGGAGAGGGGGGTATGAGGAAGACGGGGATGGAGCAAGTCACATGTGAGGGCACAGAGGGGCATGAGAGGAAGTGGGGCAGAGGGTGGTGAGGGGATGGGCAACAGGGAGAAAGAAGGCATGGGGGCAGGGGCAGTGAGGGAACGAGGAAGCACCAGTGGGGTTCAGGGGTAAGGGAAGATGCAGGTGCCAGGGGATTCTGGGGGTGAAGCAGAAGGGCAGACACCTGCAGGGGAGAGACTAGCACCAGAGGAGAGAGGGTTCAGTGGGGGCCAAACTCACCCTGTTTGGGTAGGAAGATGGTGGGAAAAGTTCTTAGAGGGGGTTACTTTTACTTTTGGTCATGTAACCCCTAATTTGGGTTCAGAAAATTTTAGTTCCAACAATCCTTGATGTTCTCCATATGTTTGGTGTTTCTCGGTCTTAAAAAGTTTAAGAAACACTGGTCTATAAGGTGCCGCAGGATTCCTCTTCGCTTTTACTAATTTGTAGTATTCCAAATTTTGTTGAGTAAGATTTTGTTGTCCATGAAAACCACCTGTTTCTAAAGTTACTTTTAAAATGTTTATTTTCAGATTAATATAAGACAGGAAAAAGATTGTGGAACATCGTCCGTTCATTTGTTAATGATCATCTTGTTTTCCTTCCCAATCAGAACCACCAATGAGGAGGGCTGTTGCCCAGAGCCCGGCGATTTTAAAGGAACCAGGGCTCCCAGCAGCCCTGCTAGTCCTCATATATACTAGGACTTTATTTTGAAATAGCCACCCTCCCCCCCCAAAGGTCGAATTTATAAGTGGAGTGTCCACACTACCAAGCCAGTTATTCTGAAATAACAGGCCATGGAATTCGAACTCTGTACTCCTGCTTTTCATCACGAGTAATGTTAATTCCAAAATAGTTATTTTGAAATAACAATAGTGTGCACTGGTGCCGCTATTTCAGAATAGTTGGCCGCTGGATGTCTCTTGCAGCTGCAGCAATGACGGCCCTGGCCACACCTGGCATCTCCACTGCTCTCCTCCTCCTCCTCCTGCGGAGCTGTAAAATTCCTGGGAGCAGGAGAAGGGCTTGTCCCACGTGCCTGGCTTTGCAAACCCTGTGTGAGACAGCATCATAAGGAGACTTGAGCAAACCCTTGGACACCCTGATGACTGCCAGCATGTCTGCTGCTCCCACAGCCTTCACTGCCCAGGAACGCAGAAGAGCTCTGGACTGGACTGGTGCAGAGATCCTGGACCTCACTGAGGTCTTGGGGGAGGAGTCCAACCTGCAGGATCTGCACCCCAAGAAAAGGAACGCAGAGATCTGTGGCAGGATTACTGCCAGCCTGGCCAAGAAAAGGCACATCAGGACACTCGACCAGTGCTGCATGAAAAGAAAAGAGCCGTGCCAGACCTACCTCAAGGCCAGGGAGCAGAGCAGATGCTCTGGAGCAGCACCACACACCTGCTGCTACTATGAGCAGCTTGTTGTCATCATGGGAGGGGGGCCAGTCACCTCCCCCACTGTCATTGTCGAGTCTGGCGAGGACACACCCAGAATCAGCCTGCAGAAGGGCAGGGTGGTGGAGAAAGACAACAATGAAGTGGAGGAGGAGGGAGCCAGCTGGGCAACCATGTCTGCCAGTCAGAAGCTGCTCCTCACCTTGGAGCTGGTCTCCTCACCACTGCAGCACATCTCCCAGGCTTTGGACAAATCTGGGGTGAGGGCACTTCTGGTGAGTTCTCTACCTTTCCCTATCTACAAGCAGGTGCAGGCGATGTGCTGGGAGGGACTGAATGCTCCTCTCTCAGCCTACCTGGCCTGGGGCTTGCACAACAGTTTGTTCTTCTTCAAGAGATGTCCCTGTGGGTGCTCCATATTAGGTCGGTGCACCGCTGCCAAGCCCTAGATCGGAGATTTCAGAGCAGTGCCCCTGGGACCGCGCATGCATGCGTCTGCAGTTGTGTTCTCCTACATGGCAGGCACCGTGCATGTACCAGCCCCACCCTCCACCCCCTGCTCCTCAGTTCCTTCTCTATCACCTCCAGCTACAGACGGACCTCAGCAGAGCTCCCTGGCCTCTTCGTGTCTAGATTCTTATTCCCTTTCAAACCAAGTTTTCTCTCCCCAGTTAATTAGTTTGTTAGTTAGCTCTGTTACTCCCAAGCAGAAGTAGATAGCAAAAGAGCACACTCAACCAGAACCATGACTACCTCAATAGCATTCCTCCTCAAAGTACCCATAAGAGACATTTGTGCAGCTGCTTCGTGGTTGTCCATTTGCAAAGTACTACAAACTTACTCAGGGACCTCTCTCCAACTCGAAACTTGCTAAGGCGGTCCTTTCCACCACTTTTCTGCCAGATCTAAAGTCCTTACCTCCCTAACCAGGAATAGCTTTGTAGTCACCTAATGTGGAGCACCCATGGGAACATCCCTCTCTCGAAGAGGAGGTTACTCGCCTTGATAGTAACTGATATTCTTCAAGATGAGTATCCCCATGGGTGTTCCACAACCCTCTCTTTCTCCACTCTACTTTGGGATTCTGGTCTTCTCATGGCATTGTTCCAGGGTAGTGAAGGAATGAAGGAACTGAGGAGTGCGGGAGGGGGCTCATGCATGCATGATGCCTGCCACCTAGGAGTGCGCAGCTGCAGATGTTATGCTTAAACAAAGCACATGAGATCTATTACAAGGGAAAAGGCAATAAGCCGCATTTATTGAGAATACAACAGTTGCATGTGCTTTTCAGTCATTTACACACAAACACCACGCATACACAGTCCTGCCAGACAATGTTATAGTTACCAGTCCAGAGTCTGTATCAATCTAGTGGCCAGTTAGATCAATCACAGAGGGAGAGCAGGGCCTTTGTCAGTCGCGATCCGATGCTCATCTGGAGTTGGTGGCAAGACGAACCCAAAGTTCCATAGCAAGGCACGCTGCTTTTATAATCCTTTTCTCTGTTGAAGTCTATGGATTCCGCTGTGTCAGTCTGTGACCAGCATGTTATCTTGTTGATGTCAATCATTCCCAAAACATCTCCAAAGGCTCATCCTGCAATCAATTGTCTTTTAGGGGTGCTCACTCCACTTTAAAGCCGTCAATCTGCCAACCCGATCACTCCTTGGCCATGGATGTGCACTGGTGGTTACTGATGGTTCCTCTGATGCTGATCAGTCTGTTTTCACTCATGTTCACCCCTCCTTCCTTGGCCATCTGGTTCTGAGCAATAACCTTCACACCTTTATCTCGACACATACATACCACTTTCACACATAGACAATCTTTTACAAGTCCTCTCAAAGAAAAGCATAAACAAAGCATCTCATATTGGGCAAAGCAAAGGACATTGTAAATCGAACAATTAAACCTCCAGCCTTCAGCATTCCCCCAATCTTATTAACATAGACACAATACCAAAACTCTATTTCTTTACTTACTAAACTCACTAAACTTTAAAACAAAGGGCTATCTACATTATTAAACCTAAAAATACAAATATAAAAAGGATAAAACTTTCAATCCCAACACAGACACATGCATGCGTAGCCCCAGGGACATTGCTCTGAAATCTCTGATCCAGGACTCGGTGGTAGCACATCGACCTAAGGTGGAGCACCCATGGGGACACTCATCTCAAAGAACGTCAGTTACTATTGTGATGAGTAACTTCCTCTTCATGTGGGTATGCATGGAGTGCCAGTCTGGAGCATTCAGCTCCATGATGCTGTCACACAGGAACACCTCGGTCCTTCTCCCAAGGTTCATGAAGAGGCCTGCCTTATTCTAGCCTCCATGGTCGGACACCTTCCCAGGAGAAGCCACCAGTAAGTTGTCTGGGGTCATGGAAATACACAGCAGTGCTGCACAGGATCATGCCTGCACTCAGTCAGCATTCATACCTGGTCAACTATGGAGCAGATTGATCTCATGCATGGGAACCCGCTGGGAGGAGGATAAGCAGTTAGCACTCTCTCCAGCAAGTGGTATCTGTTGCTCACACACACCTTCCCACAATCGCGCTCCTCTTCTAGTGGTCAGGGATAGAAGTTCTCTCCCTGACAGACACCATCAGTGCCAGACCTGGTATATGCAGGACACAGAAGAAAGCTGAGCTGTCCTATCCCCCTGGCCCACCCACAGGTTCCTGAGCTGGCTGGCATCTTTCCATGCCCTCTTGTTTCTGGGTCATGGGTGTTGTGATACTCCCCTGGGATGTCTGTGCTCCTGCTAGAAAGTGCTCACTATTTAGGCAACATATGTCCTTGCTTGAAGCTGTCATCTGAATTGAGATCTTCGGCAGCAGCTCAGACTAGGGCAAGGCTTCATACATGTCTCCTGGGATGACTGTCCTTGTAACTTTCTTCACATCTGGAGCAACTGTGAGCTTGGGGCGTACTCCACCTCCCACTCCATCTCCCCAATTCAGCAGGATCCACAGGCTTAAACACACCCAGGAGGATCTGAGGAGGGAGCAGATGGTCTGCCTGCAATCCCTCGTCCAGGGACTCAAGAGAGCCAGGAGCTGGCCACCCACCTGGAGGAGTACCAGGCTGAGAGGAAGCAGAGAAAAGCTGCCTGGGACGAGTTGGCATAGCAGCACAACATGTTCTCTACCCTCACTTGGTGATGGAGTGCATGGTGTCATGGTGCATGCCCACCCTGTGGCTTCCCATCCAAGCCTCCCAAGGGGCCACTGGGGAAGTGGAACCTGTTGGGCAGCTGGAGCTTTGAGATCACTCAGAGGCAGGTGCCAGTTGCAGACTCATCCCTGAGCACCTGTCCTCCATGCCAGGTTCTTTTCTCTATCCCTCCCCTGTTGTATTTCCACTGAATAAAGAGTCCTTTTTTTTCTAAAGGTGTCTTTATTGTTTGCTCTTCAGGGGAGGGGAGGAAGGTGGGAAGGTAGAGGTGAGGGATGAAAGGCACACACCTGGAGTGCAGGGACCCTTTGTGGAGAGTCTCAGAACTAACCTTACATGAAACTCCCCTTTAAGGCCTCTCTCATGAGCACAGTGCCTTGCTGTGCTCTCCTGAACACCCTAGCCAGATATTCATCCTCAACCCCTTACCTTGCAGGAAAGTCTCCCTATTGCTTTTGCATGGGTTGTGGAACACACAATAGGCTGCCACCATGAAAGAGATGTTGCACTCACTGAGGTCCAGAGGGGTGAGGAGATTCCTGAACCTTCCCTTTAAATGGCTGTATGCACATTCCACAATCATTTTGCACCTACCCAGCTTGGTGTTCAACTCATCCTTGTTGGGGTCCAGGCTGCCTGTGTAGGTCTTCATGAGCCAGGGGACCAAGGGCTAGGCTGCATCACCCAGGATCACAATGGGCATGTCCTCCTCTCTGACTCTGATGGTGTGTGTGGTCTGGTGAAGTGCCAGTGTTCATTTTTCAGAACAGGCAGGAGTTCCGGAATATGTGGGCATCATGCGCCTTTCCCGACCATCCAACACTGAGGTCAGTGAAGCATCTCTTAAGATCCATGAGAGCTTGCAGTACCATGGAGATGAACCCCTTGCAGTTGATGAACTCCGAGAAATTGTGGGAGGGGGCCAGGATAGAGATATGTACCCTCCTGCACAGTTGGGGAAGCCCTTGACCACAAAGCTGTTGATGATGGTTTCCATGTTGCCCAGAGTGGTGACTCTCTGTAGCAGCACAAGTTTTATGGCCTTGGCTAACTGCACGAGCACGGCCCCGACTGTGGATTTCCCCTCACAGCATTGGTTCCCAACTGAGCAGTAGCTGTGCAGCCTGGCAAGCTTTCAGAGAGTGATGGCCACACTCCTCTACACTGGAATATTGGGTCTTATGAGGGTGTCCTGTTGCCTGAGGCAGGGGTGAGCCACTCAGAGAGCTCCAACAAGGTGGCATTCCGCATGTGGAAGTTCTGCAGCCACTGCTCATCATCCCATCCCTGCAGGACAATGAGGTCCCACCAGTCCAAACTCCTCTCCCTCTGCCAGAAGTGGCATTCCACAATGAGGGGCATGTGCGGCAGAAGGAATGCCAGGACCTCATCTTGCTGGAGCAAAATGCAGGCAGTTTACAAGTACTGAGCCATGAGGTGCAGCACGAGGCCTGTGAACCTGGCACTGCTTTACATCAACTCTAGCTCCATGGTGTCAATGCTGTGGCATCTGCATGGGCAACCAGAACACAAGAAGGCACATGCCCACTGTGTCCCTTCTGTGTCCTGTGAGGGAGGAGACAGTGGAGGAGTGGCTTGTGATACGCAGCCATAGAGAGGAATCCCTGTAAGCACATATCACAGCTTGCTGGACAAAGCAGCCACAGGAAGTATCCCCCTTTCTGGTGTTCTCCCCAGAGGGCTTCCAGGGGCTTTAAGTCCAAGGCAGGCTCCGTTCAGTGTCGACATGCTATTGTGGACTAAATTGGGAATTATTAAATCAAATTTATTAATTTTAAAATAATGTCCTAGTGTAGACATGGCCTTATTGTGGCAGTGGAGGCAGCAGGCTCTCCAGAACTTAAAGAGCATGCAACTGGAATGCCAGGTGGCATGCTCCAGGGCCTTGCACCGTGCACTTCAGGAGATTCTAAGGGCCAGCATGAGGGGGGACACTGCATGGCCCAGGTGGAGCTGAGGTCTGTCTGCTTCAGCCCTGCCCCTTCCACTCAAGGCCCCGCCCCTTTCAGGAGTGCAGCGCTGCCCTCCCACATTGCCCAGGGGCCTGGCAATCCTGTCAGCCCCCTGCTCCCAATATCTGTTCTATTGTTTTCCCTCTTGCCTTCTGTTCTTTCCCCACTCTAGATGCAATTCTTGCTCTGTTACAAATTCCCAACTTAAGTTAATTACGATGACTCTTCCTGATATTAACCTAAGCCCTGATACAAGTCAATGAGGGTTGTTCCATGGTTTTCAACTGATTTCTGATTAGTGCTCATCTTATTTTGTTCCAGTGATGAGTATTTAAAAAACTTTTTCATAGGAATGTTTGTTTTAATGTGATATTTTCTTTCCTGTCCTCACCATCATCTTTAGCTACAGAATGTGAAATGTTGACATTGTCCCATATCAGGATTTCCCCCAAGAAAAGTAAATATGTTGATGGGGATGTGGTGGAATTTTCCTGTGCAACAAAACTCAAAAGAGTGGGACCTGACTCTTCTCAGTGTTACTACTTTGGATGGTTCCCCGCATTTCCAACTTGTAAAGGTAAATATTTCTCCTAGGCTCACTGAAGTAGGATCCCTATTAATAAATTGGCTTTTTTCTTCTATGGGGAAGATCACGGTGTCTATTAATTTTAAAAGTATCATAGGCCTGCTGTCTTTATGGCTACGTCTAAACTATACCTTTCTGTCAGCAGAGGGATGTAAATTAGACATTCGAAAGTGCAAAAGAAGCAGGGATTTAAATATCACATGCTTCATTTGCATAATCGTGTCCTGGTGCTGTTTCGAACAAGCACCATTTCAAAGCTGAAACTGCGGTTTAGACACGGTTTTTCCAACAATGGGGCGATTTTTCAAAAGATCCTGTACAAAAAATGAGGAGTACAGGATCTTTAAAAAAATCACCCCATTGTCGGAAAACCCGCATCTAAACAGCGGTTTCAGTTTCGAAATGGAGCTTGTTTGGAACAGCACCAGGACACGATTATGGAAATGAAGTGTGGGATATTTAAATCCCCACTTCATTTGCACTTTTGAAACGTGTAATTTACATCCCTCTGCCGACAGAAGGGTGTAATTTAGACACACCTTATGATATTTACCAGATTCTTGAAAATAAGCCTCCCTGTGACTTTATTTGTATGTTTGTTTATTAAAAGGACAAAAGGCTAATGCTTCTTTGCACCCCTGAGTACCTCTTACACCCTCTGCCCCCCCCCCCCCCGATCTGAGCACCAATGCACTAAGCCACCAGCTTCATTTCCCATTTGAAAGTTTGAATTTGTTTCACATTTTGATTTTAGTGAAAATGCAGCTGTGTGAAGTGGTATGAGCATAAGCTCAGGGTGCTCATTTCCACTTAGTACCTAAAGTAGGATTTCAACCCAAATCTCTGGAGATTTAAGATTAATTAATTCATTAGCAAGCTTTCTCCACTTGATGAGTGTCATGCCAGTTGTTTATACATTATCTGTATGTATTAGAGGAAGTCAAAGCTTGTGGGCAACCAATCACCATTACCAATGGGAATATTATCAGTGGAAGTCATGAGGAATATATGCATGGTGACTCAGTGGAATATAACTGCAATGACGATTTTAAAATGATTGGATCAAGAAAAATAGAATGTATTGATGGAGAATGGACACACTCACCTACTTGCATTGGTAAACTTTGTTTTTCATACTCTTAGGATTAATATAGACCAATAATTTTCCATTAACACTTTCAGAGATTTTCTAAATCAAAACTATACCTACTCAGGTGTAACATATTGACCAGTGTACATAGTTTTTGTACCACAGCTCTTTCTGTGATTCAATCAGACCTCGGCTTCTAAAATGCTGTCCTATTATAATTTGAAAGGTCCAG